>JAZKJV010006878.1:0-35473 GCA_037367405.1 Ottelia alismoides | reverse complement strand
TTTTATTTTCTTCACATGAAATAAAAATGTTTGAAAAACGATTTGCAAATGGTTGCAAAAATATTTGAAAATCTATATATATTGTTTGAAAAACCTTTACAAAATGATTTTCAAACGTATGTAAATGTTTGTAAAAATTATTTTGGACTATACTTTTCAAAGCTGTTGTAAAATAATTTTCAAATATGTTTGAGTATACACACCATATTAAAATACTTTATACATATGTCTATAAAAGTGATCACTTACCCCTTGTAAATTCTTGTAAATATAAGATGCATCCTAGTGTAAAGATTTGTACATATTTTCTTAGCCAAAATCTTTTGTTTTCAAAAATCACAAAAACATTTGCAAAGCTAAAAATGCCAAAAATATTTTCGAAAAAAAATCATCTTTTTAAAAGTTCAAGACTTTGAAAAAGTGCATCATGGAAATATTTTCTGTATTGTACATAACATTTGCATAGCATTCACATTCTTTCAGGATTGAGCTTGATTATTGAACCAATCCAAATAAAGTCGAAGATCGGAGGTTGGTTGGACCTTACTGCACCTAACTGCACTAGAACCTTTTGGGAACTAGATTTAAGGTACTTCAGGTCTATTTAGACTTAATTCTTTGAGACTCAGGGTTGGGTTCAAGTCACCTCAACTGACTAACTAGAACTTTTCGAGACGCACGCATGACTCTTGTCAGTTGTGACTAACTTGGACACTTGCACCATTCATTTAGCTCAACTCAGTTGGAGTCGTGAGGGGAATGGACTTTTCGGTTTGAGACGCACACCAGTGGAAACATTCGTCCTCGTCCAGGGAGGGAAGTGCACCCCAACCCGATCCAGTAGCCATGGAAGGCCATATCGATTTTGATATCGTGTCGATATGATACTTTGATGATATTCCGACGATATATCGTCGAAATATCGCCCATATCGACGCACTATTGTGAAGGAAATGTCTGAAAAGGAGGAAATATCGCCATATCGGTACCCTATATCGGTCTCATCTCAATATCGATATATCACCGATATATCGTGATATTTCGTTTCATGCCAGTAGACATGAGGTCTAAAGACAGGAGAGTGTGGGTTGCAATAATGATTTAATAGAGGGATAGTCTTCTGGATTAAGAGGAAAATCTCTTTATGTAAATGCTGCATGTCGAAAAAAAACTCCAAAAAAGTGGACATGCCTAATTAAAAATAAAATATCTGTCGGAGTATGAATATATGTTATATAGTCAATAAGCAAGCTTGAGCATCAAAGTTATACCATGTGAGCCTGCAGCTGGATGACTTGACTACACTAGTCATGCATCTCAGGATAGGTAGCTACACTGGCTACCGTCTATTCTTCTCTTCACCCCCTCCTCTTGAGTTAGATGCCACTTGAACTTAGAAGGGAATACACTTAGAAGGGAATACACCGTTCCTCGAGGAATGAGTTGCTGGATTGGGGAATCATTGGGTTGCCACTATGGAGAAGTCAGTTCTTTTATTATTTCAGTTGGGGAGAGCCACTATCACTTACACTATACAAATCAGCTTCATAGTCATAAGGGTTTGCATATGATGTAGGCTACTTTTGACTTGGCTATTGAGGTGGTTTGAACCGAGTTTTGTGACTCTCGAAGGCTGTTGTGTTTTAAATTTGGTTCCCGACCAGGTTCCACACATTTTCACGTCAAGGTCTAACCTGAGCTCCGAACTTTGATTTGTAAAGACAAGTTTAATAATTGAAATCGACTCTATTTATTCTTTCTTTTTCTTTTCTTCTATTCTTTTTTGTACTTATCGCATAAGTGTTTGCTAGGGACTAACAAAGGCAAGTATAGAGGGGTGATGAATCTCCATTTTATCACCTTTATTCTATCATTTCAGCCTTAAAAACCCTAGCTAATGCATGCAAATAGCATCAATTTGTACAAAATAGCATCCATCACTAATAGCATTTCTTGTGTAAATAATATATGCCCAAATTATAGAATAAGAGAAGAAAAGAAAAAGAATAAAATATCAGAGATATTTTATGACCCTAAACCCCGAGACCAAGTCAAGAATTGAATTGGTCGACAAGGAATAAAGTAAGGGGAGATAAGGGCCAAAAATACAATAAAATCTATTTACTTTATTCATTCAATAAAGCCTTTTTGACACCCATTTTATTCTTTATTATTTAGGCATCAAATAAAGAAACCTTGAACATAAAAGTTATAGGTAATAATGTAAATAAAAATACAAAATTGAGTTTGTACAAAAACAATACACAGTGTAATTTTATACACAAAATAAAAAGCCAAAACTCCAACTTCGTAGACCCTTATCTCCCAAATAAAAACTCAAAATGTATCAAAATCACCTCTGATTGTATATAACTTTTAATAAGCTATTTAATGGAGGTGGTTTCATTATTTTTGGAGTTAAAGTGTGAAAGTTAGGTTTTGGACCCTCATTGCACACTATACCAGAATAAAATATTTAATTTATTACATCTTTCTTATTTCTATAATTTTATATTTTTATAAATTTGTAAAGATCAGTGTTGCAGAAGACGGTATTCGGTATTCAGTCGGAGGGTCACTGAATAGAGAATAATCGGTATTCGGGCGGACTATTCGAAATTATTCGGTTTTGTATTTTTTAATATAAAAATTATTTATAATACATATATTCTTATATTTTTATACATATATGGTCATTAGTTAACATGAATCCAAGATAAAAGTACCAATCAATATAATATATATATATATAGAATATGACATTTGTTGCAACACCGTGGTAAAATGTAACCCATAAAAACTGAAAATTAAAAATAAAAAAAATAAAAATATCAAAAGTCAAACTCCAGTCGGGCCAGTCGGCCGAATAGTCGGGCGACTATTCGGCCGGGCCGACTATTGACCGACTGAAGGTCTATTCAGTCGGGGACCCCCCGCACCGCATAGTCGGACCGACTATTCGGGATAGTCGGCCGACTATTGCAACACTGGTAAAGATTATTTACAACTTATAAACATATTCAAACCAAAATAAAACCAAAGAGAAAACACAAAATAAAATAAGTCTATATCAATATATAGGCAAAATACCTATGTTAATAACTATAAATAAATAAAAGGAGATTTTATTCTTTAATTCTTTATTCTCTTATATTTTTATACTACTGTAAATATTATTTATATTTTATTAAAATATAAAGAGAGATTAAAACCAAGAGAATGCATTAAAATAAAATAATATATACAATACATAGAAAAATACCTATAAGTATACATATATAATTTATATACCTTATTATTTAAGCATACAAATAATATCATAAAAATATAATAAAAATATATTTATGTACATAAGAATAAGTTATAAATATTTAAAATAAAAGAATATAATAATAAATAAAATATACAAAATAAAAACAAAATAGCTAAAATATAGATAAATATACATATAATTATACCCTTAAAAATTAATTACTAATAAATAACATCAAAAAAAGAAATAAAATCATAATAAAATACTACATTAAATAATAAATATTTTTAAATTTTTACACAAAAATTAAAAAAAATTATTTACTAATTTTAATTAATTATTTACGAATAAACATGCTATGTTGTCCTGTAGTGACCTGACGTGGACCAATCACGTCAGGTCGCCTGTTGACTTGCGGTCAACTGCCTCCTCCCACTCCTGACTTGACGCATATGTCGAGTCCCACGATTTCATGCCTTTTTTCCGCTTGATCTATCGATCAATCGACTTCGCTTCCTTCAGAGAAAATAATCTTTGATTATCGTACATCCACGCCCAGGCCTTTGATCCGTTGGACATAGCTCATAAGCTCGTCGATTCATTAGTGAATAATGGTGTCCCATAATGTTTATAAATAAAAGCCACCGACCTTCGTCTCAAATTTGATCACTAATCCGAGTCTAAGAGCTCGATTCTTGCATCTAGGGAGTTCCCTCATGACAAAAGGTGCTTCCTGGCGGTTTGGATCAGCCCCAGGAGGACAGAGGTGCGTCCATGGCCATCGCCGGCGGCCCTGCTCCCTGAGCTCTCTCGGGTATAAGAGTTCCATCTTTTACGCATTTTTAGATAGATTTTTACTTTGCCTTGTTATTCCAGTAATTAGTTTAGCATATGGATCATGAGTAGCGTAGGTTCTAGATCTTCGATCGCCGGAGCTCTCTGCTTTGGCCATGTTTCGCCGTTAAACTCGCCTTCTCTGACCCCCGTGGCCGCCTCATTTTCTTTCTCTTTCGTTTCCCTACATCCCAGTCACCTTCGTACCCCCAGATCCATCGTGGATCTGGAGATCGAGTCTCCACTTCCATCACCCTTGCCGAAGAGCTCTGCCATTCTTCATCCTTTGCCCATTCCACCCAATAAACCCCCAACCCTCTTGGTTTTCATTGATGGATCTTGTTGCAGGAGCAGGAAGGCCAAAGGACCCCTTTGGGGTCGATTCTGTGCAGAAGTGAGGTACCTGGGCACCCTTAGCTTCTCCGACCTTGATAGAGAGCTCCGGCGACCCTCAGGTCCCTTCGAGCCCTCCAGATGACGGACGAAGGCCCAGGAATCCTTTTGGACCAGTTGCAGCTCGAGGGGCGGTCGGACGCACTCTCACCGCCGGATCGAAACTCGGGGACAAGGAAGTTCTTCCCTGTTCTTCGGGTCCTCCTCTCTGTCGTTCGATCATCCCTTGTTCTTCTAGGATAGTAACGGTCGTTGGATCGCGAAGCACCAGAGCCATCAGATCCGCACTTAGATCTAATCCAAGCCGTTAGATCGCGAAGCGTCATTGCAAGCCGAGAACGTGATGCATGGCAAGTGGGATCACCAGAACCGTTTGATGGAGCACATTTATGGGGTAATTTATACATCATGCCCCACACATTTTTGTATTTATCAATAGTTTTGTAAATAAAAAATAGTGTTATAAATAAATTGGGAATTTTATAGGTCCACCCCTGTACCTCTTTATTATTGCATTTGAGTCCCTCGCAGGACCACTCACGTGTAGTCCGACGTGAGTGGGTAAATTACAATGTAAACCATGGCATGTTTGTAATTAGGATATAGCTCAATAAATGTTTAAATACGTTGTATATTTTTGGTGTACTTACATCTGAGCCCTGCATGTTTAATTTTATTGCAAATATGCCCTTCCCAGGAAATTTAATTTTATTAATTTAATCTAATTTTTACAAATAGAAAATGTGCTCCTAAAAATCCGCAAAATAAGGATAAATGGCTCTTGCCATGTATTTTCATGCCCCGTATTTATTTCGCATTTTTGTGCATTTGTCTATTTATTAAAAATCGAAGGAAGCCTATTTTTCTACTGTTTAGCTTAGAAAATACCCCAAAAAATAAAAACGTGTCTAAAAATTCCAAAAAAATTACATATAATATATTTTATCATATTTTAATTACAGACCAAAAATCACTAAAAATGGAAAAAGAAGACCTTAAAAATTGAAAAACCCCCAGAATCTTTTATAAAAATCTAAAAAAATAATTAAAAAATGTTTTTCCATTTTATAATTTTCCTTATATAAATATATATTAAAATTGATTTGGATAATTTTGGAACCGATTTACTATTTTTAATATTCAAATCAATTTCGGTCTATATACTTAATCCCTTATTTGGGATATTTTTATTTTAAAAATATATAAAAGTAGAATAATTCAAAAAAAGTATAAAAGTATTAGAAAAATATATAAAACACAAAAATAATTTTTATTTTGTATTTTATTTATATTTATTAGTATTTATAAGTATATTACTCTATATGTATATATAGCCTTATATATCCTATACATATATATATATAAAAGGATAATAATTATAAAAATATGAAAATATGAAAATATAAAAGGAAAATATAAAATTAAAAAATTAAAAACAAAATACAAAAATATAAAACAAAAATAATATATTTATATATAATCAAAACCCCATAAAAAGATGTATATACATAATAATTGACAGGATTGTAAATAAATAACCATAGGCTACATGTTTTGCTCTTTGTGGTTCGACCTCTACATGCTTAATCACTATGCATCTTATGGTAGAGATAATAAATTTTAACCTCACATTTTTGTTACTCATGGCTTTATTTATCGTGTGGGTTAATTGCTGATCAACAGGGGATTTTAGAGTGGTCAACACACCGACTGCGGTTTCGCCTTGTGAAACAGTGCGACCCTCTTCAAATCCCTGTTATTACATGGGTCCCTATTTTTTTCCTTACTTAGGGTTCCCAATTAATAACCCCTTTTTTCTTAAAAACCTACTGCCCTCGATGGGGGAACCCTTCTTGATGGAAATCTTGTCGTCGCCTGTGGCCTTAGAGGGAGGACGCACCGCCAGAATCGTGGAGATGCGATGGGGGGATCGGTGTGGCTTGTATCGGTCGCCTAGAGGTCACCGTCGAAGGAGCTACCGCGGGAGGAGCCGCCACTAGAGCTGGGTGGTGTTGTCGTTGTCGCTGGATCGTGCGTGCATGCACACGCCACTTGGAACTCGAGCGGCCATCGCAGGAGGGGTGATGCGTGTTCTCCGCTTGGATCTGAATCACGAAGGAGGCGGTGATGGTTGTTGGGGTGCCGCGTGAGAGGAGCTCGCGCAAAGAGGGAGGCCATGGCTGGAGGAGTACTGCTAGGGGCTAGGGTTCGACTGTGCGGCCTGGAGTGGAGATGAACGGCAACGGCGCCTACTGTAACTAGGGTTCCCATTGTGAGAACCTAATGCCGCTGCCCCAGGGAGAATCCAAGGAGAGGGATCAGCTTGTTGCTTGGAGAGGAGGATCGATGGAGAAGAGTTGTGCCTGCTTGGAGATGCTCCGCCTCCAAGATCGTGGCTAGGGTTTTTGCAACTTGCGGGTGGTGGACTGCACCTGTAGAACGGTGCTGCCGATTTTTCTTGCCCTTTGCGAACTAGGGTTCCAGAAAAAAAAAACCTTAGATGCATGGAACTTGGACTTGAACACAAACTTGAATGATTGAATCTTCAAATATAAATCTCCACGAACAATCGAGAATGAATCTAATAATCGAATCTCGAATAAACAAATAATGAACATAAAACTCTCGAGAATCGAACCTGCTCTAATACCATGTTATAAAATAGAAATTTGGAAGTATATCAGAAATAAAGATAAAGAAATATGAAGAACAAGATTTTAACGTAGAACTCTACTGCGTGAGGAGCGGGATGAAACCACGAGAGAGTACCTCAAAGGGCCAATGTATGCATTGCACTTTCTCACAAGATACAGAGGGTGAATGATGAAGCGCTAAATGCATGAATTAAAATCAATCCGTTGTAGCACGTGCACTTACCTTTTCATACAGATTCGAGAGGAATCTTAATGACGAGGTTCTTAGCTTTAATTTATATCCCGGGAAGTCCAAGGTCGAACACAAGGACACGAGTCATAACACAATTATTTAGGTGTTGAATATCTAGGCTAAGCAATTAATAAAGTATCTATGTCAAAACAGAAACAATGCGTAAATAATGCAAGGTAATATGCATCACAAATGCATGCATGGATGAGACAAAACATGATAATGAAACATATAGATGCATGTTAGAAAATCAACATAATGAACCTAATGATAAAACTGTAACATATGCAAATAAACTCACGGATATGCCTTAAGATGATTAATAAAACTTAAGCAACCAAATAAATTAAATCTAATTCCAATTGGTCAATGCAATGTAGAGTCATACTTCATCTAACAAGCATGGAAGCAATGATATAGTCTCATAAATTAATCCTTCTTTTATTATCTAATCAGAAAATAAATTATATTAAATTAAAGACAATTAACTCAGGATCAAAATGACACTGAAGTCATCTCAATTGAATATACGATGCTCAAGTTATTCAGCATTGAATCCAGGGGCACAAGTGCAATAAAAATATGAAGAAATACTTGCATACAGGTCCCTGGAGGGACTAAAATGTAAATACTAGAAACCAACTAACGAAATTATAAAATACCGCCTAGCAGTGGTATATTTGCAATAATAAGGAACCGGCAGGGTGGAGCTGCAATTAACCCAAGCACGCATGCGCCTCACGCGTGCGATCCTATGCTCGGATGGGATTATGTGGCTCGGGCCACGTGGCTTCACGTGGTGCTTCGGTTGTCGGCTGGGCATGATCGAAGCTGCAAGGACGTATAAGTCGACATGGCCTCTTGTGGACTGTGAGATCGCGCCCAATTTGGCGTGATCCAACGGTATCTGTACGCATGTCGATCTTCTCTTCCGCCCAATAAGGCCGCACAGAGGAGGGGCTCCGGCAACAGCTACGTCGCTCCTCCATGCTCCTGGAGGGTCTTTGAAGCTTGATGAAGGTCCATGTATGTCCCGCGAAGATGGAGCAAGGTCGGTGAAGGCGCGACCCTCTTTAGATGTCGATGATGATGGACAGACCATGAAGGCGGACCTCCAGATCGGAGCACCTTCAAAACTTCCGGCCATTGAAGGTCTTGTGAACCTGCTGGTGTTAAAACAACATAGACAAAGCATATCGTATTTGTGTGAGTGCGAGAGTGAATGGAATGGGGGCTGGAATGGGTGAAGAAGGTGAAGCCCTTTTGGGTTTCTGCTTCATGTTTGAAGAATAAAAATGATTCGATGTGATAGGGATGGAGGAAAGAGAGATACGGAGGACATGACCTCCCGCGTGGATGATTGATCCACGGTAATGGTCGAAAGCATTTTAGATTGGAATTTAGGGTTTGCGTACTGTGAAGAATAAGTTGAAGATACTTGAGAAAAACTAAGACTACCTAACATGTAAATTTGAAGAAGCTTCGATGGTGGAGGTTGTGGCTTGGGCTGAGGGTCATGGCGACCCTTGGGTTGTCGCTTAATCTCCCAGCCAGCGGAGGAAGCTCAAACAGTCAAACTTAACGGCCGTAGCATAGCCTATCAGCCATAGTTCGCACCAGGAGAAGAACTCCATGAGGGCTTAACAACACCTCCTCTTCCTGTCACGAAGAGGAGGAGGTGGCTAGGGACTCTCCGTTCAAAGGGTGGACGCCAGCCAATGTTGCTGGTGAGAGGATATTTGAAGGTGGAGAAGGGGCGGTTTACAGGTGGTAGCTGACGGACTTCAACCACCATGTGGTTGGAGAAGGTCGAATGTGTAAGGCAGTTTGAAGATCAGGCGTGGATGAGAGATGAAAGGCGTATGCGAGGACGGTGGTGGTTGGTCGGAGAGTTACTCGAGATGGCCTGAAAAATAGGGAGCCAATGAATAATTAGGCGGTTTGCAGAGAGAAGAGTCACTGGCATAGAGGTTAGGGATGACTTCTGAACCGTTGGATCTTTGATCCAACGAATAAGCTTTTCGTGTGAGGGAACGAGCCTGATTGAATAGATCAAAGCCGATCATACGGCTCACAATGAGGCGCGAAGTATGGGCCCAGATTGAAAGAATTGAAGAAAACAAAGAAATTATAGTAAAATCAAAAAGAAATGGTTAGAGGAGGAACTAGGAAAAGTGGTAAACATGAAAGTTGTAGATCTTGATGAGATCTAAAACTTTCATGTAGAAGTCAAAGAGATCACAGGTCATTTATACATAGATAAAAATTAAATACTATTTAAAATAATTTTCTTTGATTTTTCTTTTGCTTATTATTTTTTTGGGTTTTTTATTTTATTTTATATTATTTTATTTATATATGATATTAATATAATTTTTATTTGATTTTTAATAAGAAATAAATATGTAAAATATTACACCATAATAATATGTAATAATTAGTGTTAATTATTTACAATACATCATTTAGTAATTAGTGTCAATTAATCAATGAATCTTGTAATTAACTTAAGCACGAGAGATAAATATAATCAATTAAAGTGATAAATCTGGGATTTATCAGTGAGGAACTTCTTATATAGGCCCCACTTAGTCTCCACATCCCACAGACGGTAGATGTTAGATGTGGGACTAAATCACAAGATGTGGTAAATGGATCCTGGAGTGATCCATTTACCCATCTACTACAAGAGTTACGCATAACCAAATACTCTAACAATAATCAATCTCAATCAATTAAGATCTCAATCAAAAAAACGGCAAAGCCTTCTTCCACTACAAATAGAGTCGACTACATGGATTCTTGCGCAAATCCACGTTGAAAGATCTGATTATTTTTTACGCTGGTTGTAGACCACCTAATGCACCCGCTACAATGAGGGATTTGAACCCTGGTCTTCTGGGTGGTAGGCACACTGCACTACCACAAGACCATTGAAGTGGGTGTAAATAAGATCTCAATCAATCTCAAAAATTCCTAATGAGATTCAATGACATCTAATCAAATCTCATTCAAGAATTACATGGAATCCAACTCAAACATATTAGGATATCATTTTCTTAATCCGGGTAAGAATGGTGTGAATGTGACATTTATCTTGTTTACTAGAGACGTGATATGTTGAATGACTCAGTACATACATGTACTTTTGACCAACATCTTTTAAGAAAATAAGGAAATAAAACAAGAGGGACATCTATACATACTTTATATACAGACTAAGAGATTTCTTTTCTTTGATTTTTGCTTCAATTTTTTTGGATTTTTACACAATTTATTAAAAAATAAATCAAAGAAAATAAATGAAAAAAGTTATTTTTGTACATAAAATAATAAGGTCAAATCGGTCAATATATACAATATACAATGAGGCCTCAAAATCCAAGTTTCACATATGAACTCCGATTCTTTTTAATTTGATCTTGTTTTGTAGATAATTGAACGTACATTAATTTAAAAGTGAGTAGGGGTCCATGGGAGACTGTATGAGGGATATATTCACATTTACGGTTTTTTGTCTCCAAACTAGGTTTAGATTTTATTGGGTGAATATACAAGTTAGCATTTTTTGGTATTTTCCTTTTGTTCATGACAATAAAGTTGATTTTATTTTATTTGGAGTTAGTAATAAATAAATAAAAATCAAGGAGATTATGGTAATATATAGGTCATAATTTACATGAGAATTTTGTCTTATTATTTAATGCAATTGTGCATGCTAAAATTTGAATCTTATTTACAGATGAATGAACGATAATAATGCAATATAGATGAATAAATGCAGCAAATGAGTTAGGAATATATCTCTATTTTCATCTTTTAGAGTGATGAATCACATATATTCATCACCCGTGAGGATGTCTTGAAATACAAGAGACGATGGGTCAAAAATAGCTCGACAATGTAAATCCTTCATAATCAGACTAATGGAAAATAAATTCATAGAAAAGTCAGGAGCATGTAACACATTCTGCAGACGCATCGAAGGTATCAAATTGTTCTCCCCTTGTCCTGTGATCGGGGAATGAGTCCCACCTGCTATGACAACGATTCTCCCTGGAGGAACCTGTCTATAAGCTGCAAGTTGATCACTGTCTCCACATAAGTGATATGTAGCCCCAAAGTCCATAATCCATTCTGTAATATCAGATCCATTACAAGTAGTAAATGCATAGGTACTACCTGAAATATTGCATCTCCATAGACATACAGGGATTGGATTGCATGTGTAGACTTAGAATGCAATCAAATCCATCCACAAGAGGCTAAGCGTGAGAAACAAGGGCCACAGGAGGCCGCGGGATTCCGCAGGAAACCGTGGTAGCTGCACGCATTGGAGATGAAGGTTCAGGAAAGCAGTGCGTGTATGCGTTCGGACAGGCCATTGAATACTGAATAAGCGGTATGCAGGGGCATATGCGGGGTATATGCGGTTCTACGCGATTTTCTAATTTTTAATTTAAAAATAAATAAATATCTATGAATAACATTACTATCGAATTTTTGTCACACAAAATATTTGAGCCATAAAAACTTTACATATTAGATGATTCATAATAACAAAACTTCATTACACATACATGCACTACATAAGCAAAATCATAATCAGCATATATTAAAATATTTGACGGTACATTGAATATACTCATGAAAAAATACATGAGATAAACATAAAACATTGCATATATATATAATGGTATAATGCATTGCAATTGTATACAAATGCATATCATATTCTTACAATTAAATGGAGGAAGAGGAATATCTACGGAATTAAGCACTTGAATGAGAGGATTGGAAAGTTGGAGATGCTGGAGCAGTATGCGGGGCATATGTGGGTATATGCAGGAAGGGTGCATAATGCACTGATTCATGAATCAGTTACGCCTGCATGTCGCACAGGCATATATGGTCGCATATGCAGCCCGTGCGGTCAATTTCATGAACACTGGTGGAGTCTTGGAGATGTCGTGAGGTGGTCACATGCGTTTGAGGATGTCACGCACAAAAGAGAGAGAGAGGGTGACTTGGCAGCGGCAGCACGAGAGGAGAGGCGAAAGACCGCTGACGGCAGCACCGAAGGGAGGAGCAACGGCGACAGTGATGTGACTCGTAAGGAAGGGTTTCTTAGGCTTAAGAGCTCCGGTCTAAGACCACTGCACTGATACCATGTTGGGAAAAAAGGAAGAGATACTTTTATCTTGAGAACCCTAGGCTCTCTTATATAGAGAGACCTTGTTGGGTGGAAGGAGGCGACGAAGAGGATGAACGACGACGGCCTGGGCATTCGTGATGTTGATTGCATGAACAAGGCGCTTCTGGGAAAGTGGGTGACTCTCATATAGGGCCCCTCTACGTCTCTGGTGGCTCGCCTTCTTTGTAAGATTTATGGTGTTCGTGGGAAGCTGGAGGCTGGTAGGCTGTGGTGGGAGTCTCCGTTGTGGGCTGGAGTGTGGTCCGTTCTTCCTTCTCTCGCCCGGTTCTTAGTTTTGAAGGTGGGTGATGGGAGCACTTTTCGTTTCTGGGAGGACGATTGGACGGGGGAGGGAAGACTTTGCACCGGATTTCCGCGTCTATACGCCTTGTCTGCTGATCGTGGTGGGACCCTTGACCACGTGGGTGGGTCCGGCACGTAGGCGCCCCTGTTCGTCAACGATCTGTCGGGTCATAGATTGGAGGAATTTATAGAGTTGCAATCTATTTTGCCTTCGGCGTCTAACACTATCCAGTCTTCTCACGCCGGGTGCAGGGATTTCTTCGAATGGGCGGGTCTGAAGCTCTCCACCAAAGCGATCTACGAATATCTGAGCCGTCTCGCGGAGCCGCCAGACTTGGATTTTGCTCATGATCTCAAGGTGATCTGGGCCGCAAAGATCCCTTTGAGGGTAAAAATATTTCTCTGGCGCCTGAGGAGGGACCGTATTTGTGACAAGGTTAGGCGCGCAAAGATCTTTGGTGTCCAAGATGTGGTTTGCGGCAGGTGTCATGCTCTGCAGGAGGATGCGGAGCATATTTTCTTTAAATGTCAGCGCTCGTCCGAGATGTGGCGAGATCTCGGCATCTCTTGGTTGAGGTGGGAGGATGCTACATCTTTTTGGCAGTCCATCAGGAGTGTGGGGTTGCGTTCAACGGCGGATGTCTCGATGGCTTTCGCGGGGCTGTGGGCTATCTGGCTGGGGAGAAATGACAGCATTTTTAGTAATCAAGTGTTCTACTCGGAAAATGCTTCTATTCATTGTAAAGCCCTTTATAACTTCTGGGCCTCTCGTTGATGTATCGGTGACCTTTTTTTGGTGGTAGCTCCCATCTTGGGAGTTTTACCGTGGTTGTTTTCAAAAAAAATACAGACCTATGGGTAAATTGTATACGTAAAGAAAATAAAGAAATAGTACACAGAACACAAATATATCTCTACAAGGGCATCTATGTAATTTCTCATTTTATATGCTCTCTACGGTTTCATGCTATATAAGAAACCCTGGAGCTATGGAATAAACATGGTAAAAAAATAGCCAAAATGATTTGAAAAATATACGAGAAGAAAAGTCGAGAAAAAAAATGGAGATCGGCTTATGTGATTTATTCATTTTTCCCATCTTTCGTGTCTTCTCCCAACTTGGTTGATGTCGTCTATTCCAACCAGTATGGGAGAAAGGGGAGTATGTATAGAGTTTTACAGGTCTCCGGTTCAGATTCCACGCCACATGTCAGACTCTACAGTTGGTTCAGAGTATTCAATTCAAGTTGCACGGGTGTGCGTTCTTTGGTTGAGAGGCCCCCATATTTGTTCTGGTCAGCTCTGGATTTTCATGTTGTTTCATAAGGGCTCCAGAATAGAGATCCCATTCTCTGAGCTAGTATGGGAGAGAACCAGTACTCCAACGAGGAGACTTTCAGGGTCTGTTTGGTTACTGGGATGGGGTGGGTTGCGGTATCCTCCTGTGAATAGTAGCTATTTGGATGGTTATGAGGGTTGGAAGAGGGTTGGAATAAGGAATGTGATGTGATGTCACCTTGATTTGTGATGGAATTCCAACCCAGGAATGTAGGGGGGTACACACGTTACCCCAGGTAACCAAACGAACCCTTAAACTCCATTCTCCAGTGACCATAGACAAGGTTCAGAAATGTGGATGTAGTATTCGTTTGGTCATGCAATTTAAAGCGAGTAAGCAAATATGCAGAGGAATATACAGAGGTATATGTGATTTATGCGGTTTATAATATTTTAATTTAAAATATTAAAAAAATACAATAATAAAATGTGATTATATAAAAAAAGTTGATGATCTAACTAAATCCAAAATCAAAATTTTATATAAGATAATATAATCAATAAGATATATAAGTATGATATTATAAATTGATTATTTTTTAGTGTATATTTTTAATTTAATTCATATATATCCACATACAAATTTGGATTTAGCAGGGAACACATGAATTCTATAAGAAAAACTTTAATGTATGTGTGTGTGTCATATAGATAACGAAAGCTAAAGAATAATCATAGGTACACAAATCATACACCCAAAATTATGCACGTATATGGATCTCTAAGGGACAAAAACTTGTCAATACAAAATATAAGGGAAAGTTGTATTTGCATATAAAATTTATTATAAGCACAAAAATGTAAAGTGCCAGATTGTTAGCCAATTATTCATGTTTTCTTTGAAGAATTAGAATGAATTTCATCAGATAGAAAATTCAAAAGGCAGCAAACAGTTCATTAATAAGTGTTGAGAACAATGGAAAGATAAGGATATGAGAAAAAATACCCCAGATTATATTCTCAAATATGACATATACGAGAATAATGAAAAGATACATCAATGTAAATGATTATATAAGAGTTGCTAGGAAAAATCGAGTTAGTGTGTCATCAACATGTTATGGATATGTGGCCGCATATGCCGCATATCCATAACATGAATCCTATATGCAAGTCCATTGTCAGAGATATGACCGCATATGCCGCATATTCGGATTGCGTATGCGTTTTGACTGCATATTGCCGCATATGGCATATGCGCTTCAGTCAAGTAACCGAATACGCATATGTGGCCGCATATGCGGTCGCATGGACTGCATTTTTTAACACTGACCGTGGACTCCGACGAGGATGTTTCCACGGCTTTTTCAGTTCAACCCTTCAGTATGGAGCAGTTGTCCACATGATGCACAGTCTTCTACATGTGGCGGGCTAGAGTAATCTGACATGGAGACTCATTTAGTTTCAATGACTTTGACAGGCCAGTATCAGATCACACACAGTTCAACTCACACTCCACCCCTTTTGTTCCTCCTCACCAGCACGCCATGCGAAGCAACGTCCTCGACAGCAACCGACGGTAGAGTAAGTGTTAAGTTGATATTGTCTGTAGTGCCTTGTATTGTAAATTTGAGATTTCTTTCTATTTGTTCAAGCTAAGCATTGCATGCTCCAGCTTGAGGGGGAGTGTTGGAATATATGCGTCACATGTAGTCCAATTACCGCATCCATTGTTTTGTCCCACATCTACTATTTGTGGGAGTTAGAGACTCGATGGGGGCTATATCATAAGCCACGCACCCGTTGTATTAGATGAGAAAAGTGAATAGAAAACACAAGCCCTTTGCGGCATTCTCCTGTGGTTTCATCCTGCTCCTTAGGGAATAGGGTTCCACGTAAAATCCCGATGTTCTTCATATTTATTCTATTTCTCTGATATTATGCTTTCACATTCTAGAATTTAACAGCTACTAAAAAGAAAATTATCGTATATGGTTTGGAAAATCACTTCAATTCAGAGTTGACAATAAAGATTTAGGATTATTGGGATGGAAATCGTCAAGGATCATGAAAAAGGATCTCTTCCTATCCCAAAAAGAAGTTGAGAAGGTATTGGCGAGATTTGGGATATCCCAATAAAAACCATGAATACTCCATTTGAAGTAATTATTATCTTTCAGTATCTTTTGTTCCCCATTCTAACGTGTGCATGTCATTATATCCCTGTATTTTTTTCATGCCTCCGGTAAAACGGCACGAATCCCCACCCACAGCAGCGACTCAAATCTCCTCCTCTCAGCCACCAACGCCCCATTGACATCGTAGATGCCCCTCAGAAGCTTGGTAGCCAGCGAATCCGAAGAACCCCAGACCTGCACCACCCACTTGGCCAGCAGAGCTTTGTTCATGATCTCATCACAAACCCCAAGACTCTCATCGGAAACCGGCCTAGTAACCTCCTCCCAGCCAGCCAGATGCAGCCCAGCCTTCTGCTGCCTCCCATCCGACCAGAAAAGGTCCTTATCAAAGACTCGATCTTCCTTCTAACCCCAACAGGCATCAAACGCGTCGAGTAGAAAAAAACCAGAATGGCAGAGAGAACGTGCTTGAGGAGGATCAGCTTCCCTCCTCTCGACAAAGTAAACGCCTTCCAACCCGCCAGCCGCTCCTCCATCCTCCGAACAATGCAGTCCCAATCCGACTTCCTCATCCTGCCCTCAACCAACGGCAGCCCCCAGATAAGAGATCGACAGTCTCCCCAATTGGCACCCCGTCCATCCAGCAAGCATGCCACTCTCCGCACTGTCCAGCCCGAACAGGACGTGCCTCGCTCATGGGAGGGGTTTTGGTCCCCTCCGAAGGTATCTGAAAACAATGAGGGCTTTATGAACCCAGTACAATGATGGCCCATTACGGATTTCAATTAAGGTCAAAGTTTATTTAGCAGTCCACTTGTTTTAGTTTTTTATTTTCACTTTTTTTGAGTATGTTTTCATACAAGCACCTAACATTTTTTTTGTAAATTTTTATTTAAGTACTAGGTGCTCAAAATCAGAGGGAGATAGCGGAAAAGTCGTGCAAGTCAATTCAATGATGGAAATCTCACCATTGAACATAATGATGCATGCTGAGTTAGAAGACTTACAGTGCATCCCAGCTCTCTTCATGCGGTATGCAAAATAGAATTTTTAAACCTATCTACATGACGGTGTGTGATCGACAAAATCGCCCTAAACAGTAACAACAACAACAAAGCCTTTTCCCACAATTAAGTAGGGACGGCTACATGGATTCTTCGCCTCCATTCAGATCTATCTTGGGTCAATCTCGGATTTATATCCAAAAAACTAAGATCCCTTCGTATAGTCTTTTTCCAACACTTCTTGGGTCGTCCTCGCCCTCTCTTAGCCGGCTCAACATCCCAACACTCGCATCTCCTAACCGGTGCATCAGTTGACATTCTTTGCAAATGACCAAACCATCTTAAGCGGTTTTCTCGCATCTTATCCTCGATCGGAGCTACACCAACTTTCTTTCTGATTGCATCATTCTGAATCCGATCTTTACGTGTATGTCCACACATCCATCTTAGCATTTTCATTTCTGCTACAGCGATTCTCTGCACATGTCTAGGGTTCACAGGCCAACATTCAGAACCATAAAGCATAGCAGGTCTCACGGCTACTTTGTAAAACTTTCCTTTAATTTTTAAAGGAATTTTCTTATCACAGAGAACAGTGGAGGCTCCTCTCCACTTTAGCCAGCCTGCATTTATTCTATTAGTAACATCTCCATCAATTTCCCCATCATGTTGCAAAATAGATCCCAGATATCTAAAAGAATCTCTCTTCTGAATGTTATCGTCACCAATCTTCACCTCGATTCCTTCACCATTGCTTCCATCAAAGGTGCATTCCATATATTCCGTCTTAGCCCTACTTATACGAAAACCTTTAGTCTCCAATGCATGTCTCCAAACCTCAAGCTTCTCATTTACTCCATCTCTAGTCTCGTCAATCAACACAATATCATCAGCAAATAACATACACCAAGGTAACTCATCATGAATGTGACTTGTCAACTCGTCCATAATCAAAGTAAAATGAAATGGACTCAAAGCTGAACCTTGATGTAAACCAATGTTGATATCAAAATAGTCAGTCTTCCCCGTCGGGGTCCTTACACAAGACAAAGCCCTATCATACATATCCTTTATGAGATTAATGTATAGGACAGGTACGTGTCTCTTCTCCAAAACTCTCCACAGTATCTCTCGTGGGACGGAATCATAAGCCTTCTCCAAATCAATAAAGATCATATGGAGATTCTTCCTTTTAGCTCTATAAATCTCCATTGTTCTCCTCAGCAAATGGATGGCTTCAATAGTTGAGCGACCTGGCATGAATCCGAATTGGTTTTCTTTTACTTGGGAAACTTGCCTCAACCTTCTTTCGATCACACGTTCCCAAATTTTCATAGTGTGACTCATCAGCTTGATACCTCTGTAATTTGAACAATTTTGAATGTCTCCTTTGTTCTTATAAAGAGGCACCACGATACTCCTCCAATCTTCAGGCATTTTCTTGCTTCGCCAAATAACATTGAATAGATTCGTAAGCCAAGTCAAACCACGCTCACCTAAGACTTTCCATACGCTCAAAATCGCCCTAAACAGTAGCTGTTATTAATCGTGAAGAACCAATTGTTAGTTATTCAGAAATGAGACCAAGGTCCGGTCTTTGATGCCGATTGGTGCCCACCACAACCGGTCCTGCCCGCGTTGTATACGACCTCTAGCGGCATGCGGTCTCATATCTGAATTACTAACATTATTCATTTAACTAAATCCATACGTAATAGACTATAGGTACAGGCATTCTTATTAAGGTGTGTACCTAGTTACCGAGTCAAGCAGCCTAAATCTAGGGGCTCCATGCACACAAAACAAAGTAAAATAAGGCGGAAAGCTCAAAACAACGGGAAAACAAAATAAAAGAAGGTGATAAAACGTGGAAAACTGTGACTAGGCCCGCAGGTGAACAGACACCCGGGCACTAGACCTCGTTGTGAAGAGTAGAGTCCACGTTATATTACATGCCAAAATTTTCTCTCTCACCATAAAATTACTCTAAGCTAATCCCTCCTGCTTCCTTGGTGCTCTCTCTCCAGCTGGTCAAGAAGAGAAGACCAGCCTCCTCCAGGCTTGGCTACATCAGCTTCCTAGGAAACCGTCCTCGCGTGGCGGGCCCTCGCATCAAAATTGCAAAAATATAGCATTACCACAAATAATCAAACCAATTAAATATTTATAATAGCAATGAATATTTTCAACAGTAATTAAAGAATTACTTGCAAATAAATCAATAAATATTCAAAACAATGATTCGATAAATCAGATAAATCATTATACAAAAATGACTGGCAAAAATAGGCTACGCTCATTGCTCCCCGACAACGGTGCCATTTGATAACTGGAGTGAATTGAGGGTCATATTAATCGGCAAGGCGGATCAATAGTCGGTGTGTTGACCGTTCAATAAATCCTGGTTGATCAACAGATAACCCACGACAATTAATCAAGCAATTAAGCACCAAAAATGTGGAGTTAAAATTTATTGTCTATACTCTAAAATGCATAGCAGTCAAGCATGTAGAGGTCGAACCACAAAGAGCAAAACGGTAGCCTATGGTTATCATTGTACAACCAAGTCATTCATCTGTATAATTCTTTTTGTGGGATTTTAATTTTATATTTTTTTATTATATTTTTTATTTTTGTACTTTTGTATTTTCTTTTTATATTTTTTTATTTTTATAATTCTTTTTTTGTAAATTTAAATATAATATATATATGAGGATGGGGAGCTTGCACCAAGGTGCATGTAACTTTACATGCACCTACGCTTATATCTTCCATATTTTTTTACTTTTTTCAGAAATACCACCATGTATATTCATCCATATATCCCTCCAATATGTCATTTGAATTTCGTCAGAAACTGAGACTCCTATTACCTCCATCTAGAATAGGTCGATTACAGCAATTCTAAGACCGTTAAAATTACTTGTTCAGGATGGAGGTCATAGGAGTCTCAGTTTCTGACGAAATTCGAATGACATATTGGAGAGATATATGGATGAATATACATGGTGATATTTTTGAAAAAAGTAAAAAAAATGTGGAAGATATAAGTGCCGGTGCATGTAAAGTTACATGCACCTTGGTGCAAGCTCCCCATCCTCTATATATATGGATATGTGTAGGTATAGGTATAAGTACAACATAGGGTATATATATACTATATAGATAAAAATATGTAAAAATAGTCAAAATAGAGTAAATAAGATATTTTTGTGGTTTTTATACTATTCTAATTTTTATATTATTTTTCTAGAATTTTTGCTAATTTTTTGTATTTTAAAATCAAAAATATCCCAAATATGGGATTAATAAATGAACCAAAATTAATTTAAGTTTTAAAAATAAAAAAATAAGTCTCAAAATTACCCACATAAATTTTAATAGACAAATAATATTATATAGATATTTATAAAATAGAAAGCCATTTTTTTAGTATTTTTGGGGAATTTTTATATTTTTTGTTGGATTTTGGAGCTTTCTGATTTTTCTATTTTTTTCTTATTTTTAGGGGTTTTTATTTTCTAAACTCAATAAATATCAAATTATACCATAAATAATTTGTTTTGAGTTTTTCAGAATGTTTTTATATTTTTTTGGTATTTTAGAAATTAGACAGAGAATATTTAGGCTCTTTTTTAATTTTAATAAATAGATAAATGCAAAAAAATGTCAATTAAAAATATGGCGTGAATCTACAAGGCATAAAGCATTTATCCCTATTTTTGTGAATTTTTTGGAGTACTATAGATATTTTTAATAATTAGATAAAACATAAAAATACATGTCCTGGCAGGGCCATTTTTGCAAAAAAAATAAAGTCCAGGGTATTTGTGCAAAAACGCCAGAAATATTGAACGTTTATTTGAATTTTAAAGACTAATTTCCAATTACAAAAACTGCCAGGGTATATGTGCAATTAGACCAACACGTGGGACTGCACGTGACTCATAGAGGCAGGGACCAAAATGCAAATACATGAAAGTACAGGGACCTGCTTGCAATTTTTACAAAAATTTATAACGTGAAACTAAATTTATTGGACTAAACATAATTTACAAAACTGTCAGGGTTATCTCTGCAATTTTGCCACCTCACGTGGCACTGCACGTGAGGTGACGTGGAATGGACATAAAAGCAATTAAAGTTAAATACAGGGTCCTTGATGCAAAATTTCCACTTATTTTATAACATTACATTTTATTTACAGGACTAAATAATAAATACAAAAAAGGTGGGGCAAAGCATGCAATTTACCCCAAACAAGGCGCCGGCGGACGATATGGATCATTTCACTTGAACACGTGTCAGCCTCTTCGCGCCTGATGACGGTTCGTTGGCGACGGTTCTGATTAGATCATCTGAGATGATCCAACGGTTGAAGCTCGGGGTCATCCAACGGTTGAGATCAGATCTGAGGGTTCCTCCCTAGATCCAACGGTAGCTGCTCCTTACGAAGAACAGGGAAGAACTCGTCTTCCCCGAACTTCGTTCGTCAATTCCTTCCTCCACCGGCACTCTTCTTCGATCGTCAATGGCTCTACATGACCGGCAAGGACGTCCGCAGCTACTGGGGGTCTAAAGAGGCTCCAGAACCTCGTAGAGAGGCTTGGCGAGCTCGGTGAAGAAGGGACCTCCAAGAACCTACAGGCGGATGTGATTCGAGCTCAGGACTCCGTGGGGTGCGTGACCTACACAGAAAGAACGAGGGGCTCGAGGGGTAGCTCCTCAACCAGAAACGAAGCAGGATACGCAAGAAAAAGGGTGGATGGTGAGGATTCCGGAGACACGGCAGAGGAGATCCTCGATTCGCAGAACCTAGGCGGTCCCGGGGGATTGGATGCACGTGGAGCGATCGGAAGGCGATGAGGATTAATGTGAAGGCGAAAAAAAGGGCGGAGATGGTCCGAGTGCGTGCAGAGGAGCTCGCCGGAGCTCGATTCCGGCAAACTACGGGGGAAGCGTTCACGGATGATTTAATTAACTAAATTCTAAACTAAGGACAAGAAATTAAACCTACAACTATAATACGCAGAGAAAGAGACAGCTCTTATATCTGGGGGACACCCAGGGAGCAGGGTCGCCAGCGACGGCGGCCGTGGGTGCATCCCGGCCTCCTGGAGCTTCACCGAAGCACGCACCACCTCCTGTCATGAGGAGACGTTTGGGATTCAAGGTGAGGGCTCCTAGGGCTCTAATGGTGACCAAATTTGGAAGAAGAGGCGGAAGGCATTACTTATAGACTTTGCTAACCACCCTTATTGACCGGCCTAGATCGATGAATAAGTATTATGCATAGATTATACAATGGTCTGGCATGAATCATGGATGATCATAGATTATTTCTTGTGAAGGAAGCATCCGCGATAGATGGATGGAACATCCAGAAAAAAGGGCTGAAAATCAGGGAAAAGATGGGTTGTGTCAAATTGGAAGCAGATGGGGCAGTTGACCTCGGTCAACATTTGACGCGAGTCAAGCGACCCTGATGGTCCACATCAACCGCTAAACGACAAAACAGCAAGTTTTATTCAAAAATAATTAATTTAAAATAGTAAATGATTTTATTGATTTTTGGGTATAAAATAAAAAATATTTATTATTTTATGTAGTATTTTATTATGATTTTTATTTATTTTTTTGGCTTTATTTATTAATAGTTAATTTTTATTAGTGTATTAGGTATATTCATCTATGTTTTGTGCATTTTTATTTTATTTTGTATATTTTATTTTATTACTGTATTCTTTTATTTTATATATTTATAACTTATTTTTGTGAGTACAAATATATTTTTATTTTTATAAAGTTATTTGTATACTTATATAAATAGATATGTATATTATGTAGGTATATTTATAGGTATTTTACATGTATGTTATACTATTTTATTTTAATGCATTTTTTTAGTTTTATTTTAGTTTTGTATTTCTAATAAAATCTACATAATATTTACAATATTATAAAAGAATGAAGAATTAAAGAATATATTCCCCTTTTATTTATATGCATATAGAAACATAGGTATTTTGTCTACGCTTTTTCATAAACTTATTTTATTTTTTTCATTTTCTTCTTAGTTTTATTCTAGTTCTAAAATGCACATGTGTTATCAATAATTTTTACAAAATTATAAAAATATGAATTTGTAAAAATAGTAAGGGATGAATAAAATGAATATTTTAATAGGTAGAATGTACAATGAGGATCCAAAACTTAACTTTCACACAGTAACTCCAAAAACTATAAAACCACTACCATTAAATAGCTTGTGCAAAGTTATATACAATTAGAGGTGATTTGGATATGTTTTGAGTTTTTATTTAAAAGATATGGGTCTGTGAAGTTTGGTTTCTAGCTTTTTATTATGGGTATGGAATGAACATTGTATATTATTTTTGTACTAACTTAATTTTGTATTTTTATTTACATTATTATCTACAATTTTCATGTACAAAATTTCTTTATTTGATGAATAAATGATAAAGAATAAAATAGGTGCCAAAAGTGAATAAAAGAATGAATAAATAAATAGCATTTTTATTGTATTTTGGCCCTTATATCCCCCTACTTTATTCCTTGTCGACCAAGTCAATTCTTGCCTTGGTCTCGGGGTTTAGTGTCATAAAATATATTCAATATTTTATTCTTTTTTCTTTTCTTCTCTTTATTCTATAATTTTGACATTAAAACCCTTTTTTATATACAAATAATACCATAGATAATGAATGCTATTGTGCACAAATTGAGGCTATTTACATGCATTTGCTAGGTTTTTAAGGCTAAAATGATAGAATAAAGGTGATGAAATGGAGATTCATCACCAGGTTCTTTCGATTGAAGGCTGTGGTGCAGACAGGTGTCAGCACCATAGTGGTTAGAACTTAAATTACATTACTAAATAGATATTAAATAATAGGTAACGTTATTTTAAAAATTTATAAAAAAAATATTATTAATTAAATTACCTAAATTATGGTATAATTTATTTTATAAATAATATATATTTATGATATATAAATAATAATATTAATAAGTACATATATATATTATACTTAATAAGTAGCATATATATTTTAAATTTAATAATCTAATAAATAATATATTATTTTTCTATTTTATTAATATAATAATAAATAAGAGTTGTATGATTTTTTATGGAGTTTTATAAATTAACGTATATATAAATAATTATAGGTATATAATCTACAGTTCAATTTCATCTATATTATAAGATTTTTCATTTATTTAAAATATTAAATAAAGGTTTTGATTTCTTAAACTTTTTATAGATAAACTACAAGATCAAGAAATTAATTAAAAACTGTAAAATCAAATGTTTTATAAATAAAATATAGAGAATAAAACAAATAACACAAAAACCCAATTGTCTTTAGGACCCAAAACTGACTTTTTGCAAACAAACTCAGATTTTAGTGAAATCACCTTCATTAACTACATAATATTATTTTTATGAACTTTAGAGGAGAGTAAAGTGAAAATAGAGTTCGTATAAAGAAGTTATGAGGTTCGAAAGTTGGGAAATTGACAATTTGAAAATCAGATTTCTTGGAATATATAAAGGTTGGATTTTTATGATTTTTAAATTTTTATATACATATTTACAAACATAAGAGAAAAGAGTTTGGTGAAAAATATGTACAAATGAATTAACTAAAAATAGTTGAAGTTTTGGTAAGCAATGAATAAATAGGAATTAATGCATAATGTACATAATTAAATATTTTTGTTGTTTTCTTCTTTATCTCTACCTACTTTATTCATTGTCGACCAATCCATGCTAACTTGGTCTCGGGGATTAGGTTATATATAAATATATCTTTTAGCTATATTTATATTTTTTTGTCATATTGTACATATATTCATATTTACAATATGCCTTCTTTTCTTTTCTTTCTTCTTATTCTTTTATTTATTTACATATTTTTAATGCATAAATTTGTATTTTTATTTATGAATGGTATTTTTAAATGCTGTGAAAATTAATACATATTTACAAGTATTTGTTAAGGGTTTTAAGCTAAAATACGACAAAAGTGTTAATGAATCATGGCTTCATCAACTAGGCTATATGCTCCTTACGACAAGTTGTTTGGATTCGCTTCGACCTGAGTCAGAATGACAGTTGATGAATCTTCATTTCATCATCTTTATTCATTTATTTTAGCTTAAAATCTCTTATAAAACACTTTTAAATATTAAGAAAAATCTCTCATTTTACTAACCCTTATTCTTGTATAAATATTGTATATTTATCATTATTTTAACCTAAAATAAATCAATAAAGGTGGCTTTTTGGAGTACTATTGTATATTATGCATGTGTATATTGTTTGTATATAATTTGTATATTTATTTTCCTTGTATTTTCTATATATATATTGTATTTTTACTAGGTGTATATAATATATTTGACTCAGAAACAAATAAAATTTAAAAATTTAAAATATATAAAAATAAAATCATGCACCTATTGTATATATATCACTATGTATAATGTAAAATATTACTATTTATTTACCCTAATAAAACATCTCATAAAAAATAAAAATATCATTAAAATCATTGTAAAATATTGTAAATTAATAAATTATTAAATGTTGTATATATTTGTAAAAATAGTATATTTAAAATCAAGGTGTTGTATTGATGAATCCATGATTCATTAACTTTTCTGTTGCATTTTGTCTTAAAACCCTTAACAAATACATGTAAATATTCATTAATTCCCACATTTTATTCAAATTCCATTCACGAATAAAAAAGCACTTTTAAGCATCAAAGACATGTAAATAACTAAAAGGATAAAAAAATAAAGAAAAGAAAAGAAGGCTATGACTGATAAATATAAATATAGCTGCAAGGTATATTTATATAACCTAACCCCCGAGAGCAAGTCAGCATAGATTGGTCGACAAACCAATAAGTAGGGGGAGATAAAGAAAGAAAACCATAAAAATAAATTAAGATACACTTCACACATTTCTCACTATTTATCAAATAAATGCAAAACTTCATTGATTTTTAATTAATTCATATGTATATATTTTTTACCAAACTCTTTTCCTAATTATTTATAAAAATGTATATAAAAATATAAAAAGAAGTTAAAAATATTCTCATGTATATATACCAAGAAATCCAACTTTTAAATTGTCAAATTCTCAACTTTGGAACATCATAACTTCTTCATACGAACTCCAATTTCACTCTACTCACCTTTAAAGTTCATAAAATAATATTCTCTAATGAATAAAGGTAGTTTTCATTGAATTCGGAGTCTGTTTGCAAAAAAGTCGGTTTTGGGACCTAATAACAACAGGGTTTCTGGGTTATTTATTTTATTTAGAATACACTATTTATGATTTTATTAATGTTATAATTTCTAATTATTTTCATGATATTGTATTTTCATCATGATTTATTTCAGCATTTCTGGAGCTTATTTATAATTTTAATAAAATCCAAAACCCTAATTTATAGATAAAAATGAACTAGTTAACTTATACCCATATTTATTAATATATCTAAACTAATTTACTAAAATCCTTAAAAATTCACATATACTTTATTTATTACCCTAATAATTAAGAAAATATAAAAGTAATATTTAATTATTTATTTATTAAATTAAAAATTCAAAACCTATTTATCTATACTTATTTATTAATATAATAATTATATTTCGAATAACATTTATTATTTATAAAAAGTAATTATTCTATAATTTAAATAATTTAATTATTTACATTACTTGTTTTTATACCTATTTAAAATAACGTTATTTATTATTTATTATCTAATTTATAAGTTATTTATGCATCTGGCCAACCAGGTGCTGACACGTGTCAGCACATGGTACTTCTTCCCCAAGAAGCCGGTATTGCTTCTGTTCTAACTGGCAATCTTCACCAAATTTTCCCACGCGCTCTACAATCTATTCATATGATCTAACCCCTTGATCTTGGTCACCTAACAACCTTCCTAATCGCCAACCCTTAGATTAACCTTAAAGCCCAAGTAATCTCCCTATAAATACCCCTAAAGTTGGCGGATTCTAACTAACTCTCCTTTAATCATCTGAACCACCAGATCCAGTGGCCGACCTCCTAACTTCCTAGCCTCGCTCCGCCTGCTCTGGAGGTGACAGCTCCGTCTAAGGGGACCCACGAGGAAGGAGGATATCGGGGAGAAGTTCCAAGGCGTCAACCTCGCCATGCATCACCGCCGTGTGCGCGTGGAGCTCCAGGAAGGCGACCCGTCGAGCGACGACCGGTAGTAGTTCTACACTCTACTACTCATAGGTAATTCATTCAGCTTTGCCATTTTATTATTCTTCGATCATCGTGCCACGATTAGTGTGGATAACTACGTAATTAGGAAGCCTAATCATTCATCTTAAACGCACATTCGAATCCATATCCAATCCTTACCAAAATCAAACCAAATCGCATCTTCATTTTTTCGCTATCATTCACGCATATTCCCTCAAGTCTGGAAATACAATTTTTGACCTTGCATTTCTTAATAAATATTGGCCGATTCTTGAGAGAATCGAGCACCTATATCCTCTTTGCAGGTTCATCCTGCATCTGGAGCAATCTCAAGTCAATTGGAGTCTTCAATTTACACGCAAATTGTCATCAAAGAAGGAGCAACTTAGCTCCATTTCCAGGTGCAGTGAGACCGTCCACCTTCATCGACGACGCTCCACCGCTCTCCGCCACCTCAGGTTGTGTTCACCCGTAGGCGAGCTCGAGGGGTGGAGGACCCACCCCTCTGGCCCTACAGGAGGCCCAAGCGTCACTCTGGTCGACGGCAATAATTCGGAGAAGAAGCCGCCTTCGTTAACCGCTCAACCGCCTGAAGAACAGCCCAAGAACAGTCGGGCTACAGTTCGTCGACACGTGGCATGAACCAACACTCCAGATCACTCCCGGCGTTCTAATCCTGACCGCTCAATATGAAACGGTGGAGAATTTGCATACTAAGCCCAGAAGACCTCCAGAATTTCAGAGCGCCTCCAGAGTTGCATATATTGCATTTAGGTCCCTACGCGGGGACCTAAATGTAATAATTCAAATTTTCTTTACAGAACAGTCCCTGGCCGTGGACCAAAGTGCAAAACTTTTATTTCTTGTTTTTACATTTCTACCCCTGTGTTGTAGGGGGACTTTGGATGCATTTTCGACACTATTTTTCCTAGACCTTTTTAGGGTAGTTTCACAACTACCCTAGCAAGGTTTTTCAGTATTTGTTGTGTGATTTTGTTGCTTTTTCGTCATGTTTTGATTCGTCAAATTTTGACTCCGTTTTGATTTGTTTTTTAGTTTTCTTCGAGCTCGTTGCTCGCTCGATTTACCTACTATATTATATCATTTATATTTCATATGTTTCTTACATATTATATTGTAGGTAAATTGTTTGAAAAATATCACTTTGAAAAATTAAATAAAAATTGAAAATTATAAAAGTGAATAAAAACTTAAAAATCGACTTGTTTCTAAAAGAGATAAAAAAATCACAAAAAAAATACTTTTCACTCAAAAATCAAAATATCCCTATTCTGCCTCCTTGTGTTTGACCCAGGGACACTTACCTAGCTAAATAAAATAGTGTAAGGTTTAAAATAGGAGAGAATCCAATTTACCATCCTTTTTTCTCTCTCTCTCCTATTTTAAACCGAAATTTGTTTGATTAAGTTCGGATTTCGGTTCCGAGCGATCCTCTACACGGACACTTTTCTTATCGCTCACGAGACCCGAGCTTATCAAAATGTTAAGACGCAAATCTTCCACCGATTCGGCTTGGACGGCAGATATTAGAACGTGTCGATTGTATATATTTTATTCATTTTATACCATTGTATATATTTTATTTATTTAATAAAAAATCACATTAAATAAGTTAATTAAATTATACTACCATTTTCTCTTGACATCGAAGATGACGACTCGACGGCTTTTCTGCTCAGACTCCGTGAGCTCTCGGCCGTCCACCGTCCGTCGTATATCTTCACAAGCTCGGGATGACCCTCTTCCCGAGTTGGTCCCATCTGATCTTGAGGAGAGTCAGACCCAGACTCCTTCACCTCCCGGCCAGTCTATTGAGGCAGACTCTTGTCTCAATACATCATCGATATCTCCAGCAGAATTTCCGCTGAGTTCTTACGAGACTTTTTCTTTCACAGCAGATCTAAGACACATGGCTTGTGGTAAAGGACCAGCAGAGGTGAGGCCACCAGCAGAGGAGCATCATGACGGAAGACCAGATCCAGCCGCAGATATAACAACAGGGATTCTCGAGACTTTACAGCAGATGAATTTACAGATCCGAGAACAGTTTAGAACTCAGAATGAGTTACGAGCTGAGATAGCCGCATTGCGAACAGGGGCCGAGAACCATTTACCGCCTGCAGTGGTTCACGCCACTTTGCGAGATGAATATGACCCGGGCGCGAGAACGCTCCATCATTGGATTCGGCTACCGCCGAATCAAGGGCCATATGAATTGAGACCGTCCATCTCATTGCTTCCCAAGTTCTACGGGAATGCTACGGAGGAGCCGTTTACCTTTCTACAGCAGTTCGAGATGACTTGTGGTACGGCTAGTTATCCAGGTATTACGCAGGAGGTTGTTCACCTCAAAGCATTTCCCTTCGCCTTAGCCGATAAGGCACTTTACTGGTTGAGTCACTCGGGAAGGGAAGTTTCTACATGAGACAATCTGAAGTCTACATTCCTGCGTAAATATTTTCCTCTGGGGAGGACGAACATGATGAGGAGTCAGATCTCCAATTTTACACAACTTCCGAATGAATCTTTCCATGAGGCATGGGATAGATTCAAAGATCTTACGGAGAGATGCCCGCATCATGAGATACCAATGAAGGTGCTCATACAGAACTATTTCGGAGGACTCCAAACGGACATTCAGGGGCTAGTGAGTGCCGCATGTGGCGGCAGCTATTTGAATAAGGATGCCGAGTTAGTCTGGTCCATCTTCGAATGGATTGCAGAGAACTCAAGAGTCGTCGACTCTACTCGGGCATTTCAGAAAGCTCCTCAGCCACCACATCACCGAGAGCATCATAAGATGGCTAATATCTCAGAGTCGGAATCCAACACCAACATGGGATTCATTAGCGAGAAATAAACGTTGGTGGATGTGATTCAAAAACAAGTTCAGGACTTACAGCCGCTGCGAGAGTTAGAGAAACTCTCATCTCTGCCTCAGCAGCTGAGTGATCTCACGAAGAAGGTTTCAGAGCTCCAACTTCAGTACCAGTAGGGTCAGTCTTCTTTGACCGCACAACCTGCACGGAGGACCTTACCCGCTCCACCCACCCGACAAATTCATTTTGTACAGAGCGAGCCCGAGACTCCGCAGATTGATTGGCATGAGGACCAGTCTCATGTCAATCCCGGCCAGATCACCAGTGCTGCAGATCAACGGAATTTGGTATACTCCGATTCAGCAACTGAGTATACCGCATCATCAGCAGCAGCAGTACAGCTACCCGCAGCATGGACGTCAACATTTCCAGCATCGACAGAACTTCACGCAGCAGCAGTCTCACCAGCATGCTTATCAGAGATCGCATTCTTACCAGTATCCTGCTAACCATTCACAGGCATATCACTATCAGTAGCAGCAGCAGCCTTCCTTTACGCCACAGAAATCCTCCCAGCCTTCCACCTCACAGCAATACACGTCAAGGCAGGAGAGAGTAGAAAGCCAGGGCCACCACACCAAACCTGAGATGTCTTCACAGGCCCAGGCTCTAAATCAAATCATGTATATGCTGAGTACGCTCCAAATTGCGTATAAGACAGAGATGGAGCAGGTTAACCGTCGTCTGGATGAGTTAACCGCACCGAAGACCACTCTCCCAGCCCAGCCTCAAATGAATCCGAACAACAAGAGGAGGCATCCAGATCAGGTAGACAACACTACAGGTATGATCTTGTTTCCTGGATTTTTATCTAACTTCATTCGTCTCAAGAGCGGTATATCACCACGAGCACCTGCTGTAGTAGAGGAGAGGGCACTTGATGAGGAGCAGGAGCAAATCCATGTGCAACCAGATTCTGATGCTGAGGAGGAGAACCAACACAATGATGAGGACCATCTTGAAGATCAGAGAGAAGGGAGCGATGCCGAAACAATTAACAAGGACACCGACGAGTCAGACGATGATATCACGCCAGACCATGCAGATACTCCCGACAAAAATGTTTTCTCCTGTTTTAGAGAGTTTTGTACATAATTCTGAAACTCTCGATATACAAGCTGATTTCGAAAGTAATAAAAAGTCTGATTTTCTCATTCCTAATATTGTTCCTTTTCCCGATGCTTTGTTTGGAAAAGGAAAGAAAAATAAGAAAAAGAATGTTGTGACTCCAAAGACTGAAAGATTATTGAAAGATCGCATCTTTTTGAAGATTCTACTTCACGATGCCTTGAATCATTTTCCTACACTCAAGAATCAGTTGAGGAACAAATGCACTACACGTAGGAAAAAGAGATCACGAGTTGAGAAGCATATATTGACCAAGGCAACTTCGTGTGCGATTCGGAACAAGATACCCAAGAAGAAGAAAGATTTTGGAGCTCATTATGTCACTTGTCAGATTGAAGACGCTACATTCCATCGTTCTCTCTTAGATAATGGTTCCTCGATCAATTTGATACCATTTTCTTGCTTGATAAGCTCAAGCTAGGTCCTCTCTACAAATCACGAGAGAAACTTCAGTTTGTGGATCGATCTTTGAAAAGACCTAGAGGTGTGCTGAGGAACATTATCGTGACCGTTCAGGGCTTGCAGTTTACAGTGGACTTTACTGTCCTAGACATGACATGCCCTACACAGTTACACCTTGCTCCAATCATTCTCGGGGCCCTTTTTGCAGACAGCAAGAGCACTTTTTGATTATGATGCTGGGAGAGTATCATTCCGCACAAACAATGGAGAGATACACATTGAGATGGAGAGAGGATGTAGCAGTCCCAGATCAGTATTGTCATTTACTTCAGAGGACACCAATCTTGCAGAAGATTGCCAGCACATAGATGAGACACAGTTTCCTGATCTTGAGAGCGTTTATTTTGATACCCACGATATCCTATACAAGGATAAGGTGGATCACATGGTACCTAGTTCTTCAGATGATTGTTCACATACAGAGACAGATTTCATATCAGATTCAGATGAGCAATCACTTGCAGCAGACATCTCAGTGCCGCAGATGGAGAGTACACATATTACAGCACGAGAGTCGGTTGATTATATTTCACAGATCATGCAGTCTATTCAGCGTAGAGAGTCGGATGGTGTGATGGTTACACATGTAGACACCTTCTATAGTCCGACTCAAGAGACGCATACTTCAGAAAAGAGAGCTATGCCACGTACAGAGTTCACTTACAGAGACGGCTCTACTTGTTCAGCCAAGGATCAGTACGCACATAAAAAGCAGAAGATTCAGCATGATCCTGGTTGAAGTGATCTATTTTGTACAGGACTCATGGTCATTTTTTCACTTCATCTCATCCTGTACAAAGACTTTTGAGCCATTCGATTTTTGGAGATCCGCAACACTTGTATATTCTTCGTAGAACACAATCGTCCCCATTTTTGCTCGTCTTATATGCTTAGGATACCAGATCCTAAGTATAGGGAGGACTAATTGTTCGTTGATTTGTGTTTTATATTTTGTTCTGATACTTTTGTATATCCTTTCTTTTCACAAATCACTGGTCTCCGATTTTTGGCTACACTCTTTTCTATACTTAGGATGCATTATCCTAAGTATAGGGGGGACCAAGTGATTTCGATGATTTCGTTTTCTTTATTCCTTTTGTTCCTTCGTTTTATATTCTTTTCACTCAGTCACCCCGTTTTTGCTCTCCCATTATACTTACGATGACCTGATCGTAAGTATAGGGGGGTTGACTGACTTGTATTCTCTATTCTTTTTCACCCACTTTTTCACCCTAGTAAAGGATTCGAAAAAATGCTTGTTTCATGCCCGATCGAGCTCTGTCCTTTGTCTGTTCTCATGAATTGGTTTAGGAAAATAAATTCATTCTAACTTTCTTTCTTTTTCACTTACTTTTTCAAATAAGTGTTTGCTAAGGGACTAGCAAAGTTTAAGTATAAGGGGGTTGATGAATCCATGATTCATTAACTTTTCTGTCGCATTTTGTCTTAAAACCCTTAACAAATACATGTAAATATTTATTAATTCCCACATTTTATTCAAATTCCATTCATGAATAAAAATGCACTTTTAAGCATCAAAGACATGTAAATAAATAAAGGGATAAAAAAATAAAGAAAAGAAAAGAAGGCTATGACTTATAAATATAAATATAGCTGCAAGGTATATTTATATAACCTAACCTCCGAGATCAAGTCAGCATGGATTGGTCGACAAACCAATAAGTAGGGGGAGATAAGGAAAGAAAACCATAAAAATAAATTAAGATACACTTCACACATTTCTCACTATTTATCAAATAAATACAAAACTTCAATGATTTTTAATTAATTCATATGTACATATTTTTCACCAAACTCTTTTCCTAATTATTTCTAAATATATATACGTTAAAAATATTCTCCTGTATATATACCAAGAAATCCAACTTTTAAATTGTCAAATTCTCAACTTCCGAACCTCATAACTTCTTCATACCAACTCCAATTTCACTCTACTCACCTTTAAAGTTCATAAAATAATATTCTCTAATTAATAAAGATGGTTTCATTGAATTCGGAGTCCGTTTGCAAAAAAGTCGATTTTGGGACCTAATGACAACGGGGTTTCTGGGTTATTTATTTTATTTAGAACACACTATTTATATATAATTTTATTAATGTTATAATTTCTAATTATTTTCATGATATTGTATTTTTATCATGATTTATTTCAGAATTTTTGGAGCTTATTTATTATTTTAATAAAATCCAAAACCCTAATTTATAGATAAAAATGAACTAGTTAACTTATACCCATATTTATTAATATATTTAAATTAATTTATTAAAATCCCTAAAAATTCACATATACTTTATTTATTACCCTAATAATTAAGAAAATATGAAATTACTATTTAATTATTTATTTATTAAATTAAAAATTCAAAACCTATTTATCTATACTTATTTATTAATATAATAATTGTATTTCGAATAATATTTATTATTTATAAAAAGTAATTATTTTATAATTTAAATAATTTAATCATTTACATTTCTTATTTTTATACTTAAAATAATGTTATTTATTATTTATTATCTAATTTATAAGTTATTTATGCATCTAGCCAACCAGGTGCTGACACGTGTCAGCACATGGTACTTCTTCCCCAAGAAGCCGATATTGATTCTGTTCTAACCGGCCATCTTCACCAAATTTTCCCACGCGCTCTACAACCTATTCATACGATCTAACCCCTTGATCTTGTTCACCCAACAACCTTCCTAATCGCCAACCCTTAGATTAACCTTAAAGCCCAAGTAATCTCCCCATAAATACCCCTAAAGTTGGCGGATTCTAACTAACTCTCCTTTAACCATCTGAACCACCAGATCCAGTGGCCGACCTCCTAACTTCCTAGCCTCGCTCCGCCTGCTCTGGAGGTAACAGCTCCGCCCAAGGGGACCTGCGTGGAAGGAGGATCATCGGAGAGAAGTTCCAAGGCGTCAACCTCGCCTTGCATCGCTGCCGTGTGCGCGTGGAGCTCCGGGAAGCCGACCCGTCGAGCGACGACCAGCAGTAGTTCTACACTCTGCTACTCACAGGTAATTCATTCAGCTTTGCCATTTTATTCTTCGATCATCGTGCCATGATTAGCGTGGATAACTACGTAATTAAGAAGCCTAATCATTCATCTTTAACGCACATTCGAATCCATATCCAATCCTTTCCAAAATCAAACCAAATCGCATCTTTATTTTTTCGCTATCATTCACGCATATTCCATCAAGTCTGGAAACACAATTTTTGACCTTGCATTTCTGAATAAATGTTGGCCGATTCTTGAGAGAATCGAGCACCTATATCCTCTTTGCAGGTTCATCTTGCATTTGGAGCAATCTCAAGTCAATTGGAGTCTTCAATTTTTACGCAAATCGTCGTCAAAGAAGGAGCGACAAACTTAGCTCA